>JAUCMX010000019.1:13618111-13623111 GCA_033459395.1 Hemibagrus guttatus
TCCTCCTGGTCCGTTTTTTTTATTTATTTTTTTTTTATTAAGCCTTGCTTTGCATTCGTGTCTTTTTCTCACGTAATGTTTTCATGTCAGGAACGTGATGTTCCTTTGAGTGTGTTTGTATATGTGTGTGTGTGTGTGTGTGTGTGTGTCTATCAGATTTACATAAATGAGTTCCCAGCATGCCTGCACCGCTGCCCAGGTGTAAGGCCATTTGCATATAGCAGTGTGATAGGGCTCCCCAGGGTCCCCTTAGCGCCTGCTGAGCGAGTAGGGTGTCGGTGGCGTTACAAATGAATTCAGTATTAAAATCAGTTTCATGTGCATTCAGTTTCATGTGCGGAGGCTAGAAAGCATTGACCGGTTAGACTTGAGATGAAAATGCTGGCGAATAATAAGGGCATGAGTGGTAAACGCTAGGATAAATCACCTGACAATTCCATTATGCCGATTATATGTGGAGGAATATGTAAACGCTGTGGATCCTTAATGAGTGACATTGCACTTTAAATCAAACAGATAATGCGCATGAAGTGGTGAACACTTCGCTCTGCAGTTCATGCCCATCACTATGACTCGTTATGCCATTCTCATTTCCCCTTTACTTGATAACAACATCGTATGCATGCGCTGGACATGGCTGCGGGCAGAACCGGTCTTACACATTACCCAACCGATCAGCTGCTTACAGCCACTGGCAGTGTGTGCTATCTCATACAGCAGGAAAAAGAATAATAATGATAATACTGTATTCTCAGAACAGAGCTTGATTTATGAATTTATGTGTAGTAGGTTTGCTTATGATCTGTCAGTCAACAGTAGTGTTGCTAAAAAATTCCTGTTAGATGATACAAAAATATGTTTGTTTTATTTTTAAATAATATTCAAATATTGTTATTTCTAAAAAAAAAAAGTATTTGATACTGAAAAGGAGAAGCCCATTTTAAAATTGTAATGCATTTAATCATTTTAATAAATATGATAAAGGTATATAATTGGAATATTCAGTATATAATGAATTTGTTCTTATAGCAGCTCCAATGTTCCTGGTTTGATGTCTGTGTAGAGATTTGCACATGTAATCTCTGTCTACAATGGTTTCCTTCAAGTTCTCTGGTTACCTCCAACTGTCCAAAAAAATATGCACTTAGGCTGATTACCTAAGTGTGAATGTGCCCCTAGGTGTGAATGTGTGTGTGTGTGTGTGTGTGTGTACACTGACGTGTGATCAACTGGCATTCCATCTCGCGTGAGTTACTCCCAACTCACGCTCAGTATTCCCAGGAATTCTGAGAACATCCATCTATTCCTCTGCCCTAAAGTGGACACCGTTATGGTTCAAAGCCTCGTCATGGACATCACTCTTCTTGCACCATGAGGACGTCACGCAGCTACCGAGCTTCATTTGGTACGTTGCTCCACCTTTGGGTTCCACTGAGGACATCATTCTACATCAGTCACTCTGCCTCTTTCTCTGCCTCCTCTGGCTCCTTTCTTTGCATAGGATGTCGTTCCCACCACTGGCTCCCCAATGGGCACCATTGCCCAGTTCCCTCTCTCTGTCTTCGCCTTGGACGTTGCACCCCTGCAACCCCACGTGTTTCTGACACGGTAGCGCTGAACATGGTGCTGGACTACAATACCCATCATCCAAAAGCACCTCACCCGATTGCACACCACAGCTGGATTCAGTGACCACCACATGCTATATAATCACACTCACATCATAGAAGGACTTCAAAGTATTCATTTCTCTCTGTTTCACAGCTGACATACAAAGCTTTCGTTCATGTTTCCTACTTCTGGTTTTGACCCACATTTGTTCTTCGTAAATCTTGCCTTTTTTCTAATTGTTCTAGAAAAAAGAAAGAACAGAGATTAGCTTAGAGATTAGCATCCATACCATGACATACTGTACTATCCAGTGGAAAATGCTGAAAGAACAGAAACTTCTTAAACCAGGCAAGACTTGTTGTGTGTGTTTTTTATGGCAATACACTGATGACTGATGTTCTGTTAAGACCCATATTGTTTTGAAAGACTTCTGTCTGTCTATACCCAGGACATATGTGGTGTCTCACTAGGCATTATGTTACTACAGATGTAAGAAGAATCATGCACTTTGTCATTTCACTGTCACATGCCAGGTTTTCCATGGCATGCTGGCCACAGCTTTTGAAATCCTCGGAGGATAACCATTTAAATGTTTATCCTGATTCCTCTCTCAGGAAATGTAGAATCATTTCATAGATGTGCTCATTAGCAGACGTATTGTACCCAGCCGGTTCAAACAGCTGACTGTTCCCATATTGGCTTTGGGAGACGCCGAAGAGCTGAGCGTGCCAGCCTGATCCGGAGGTTGTAGCTGCGTGCCAGGCGGGATACCCCACGGAGCCGCTCCCAGATAGGGGCCGATAAGTGTCATTAAAGCCGACCGACCCATTATAACCCCCACAACCAGCATGGAAATATTCCGTAACGTAATTACATTGAGTTTATTAAGTACCATGACATGATTTAGAAAGAAAACCTGAGAGCAGAGTGGCATATGCAGCATGGGAGAAGGAAAAAGAGGCTGCTTGATTGCCCTGAGAGCGTTGAAACGACGAGTTATAGGCCAAGGCATTGATATTAACAACATCAGTCTCCGAGTGTGCGCCTCTAAGCTCGTGTTATTTGCTTAATATGTTCTGCTCGAAATCTGCATTGTCTGGGGCCATTCAAGTGCGCAGAAAAGAGAGATCAATATAATAGGTTTGGCATCGAGCCAAAACGATCCTGACAATGCGAGAGCCGGGCTTTCGGAATCAGCCGCGCATATCCATGCATTTTTTTGGGGGGTGAAGCAGAATGGGGGTGGGGGTGGAAAGGATGGAAGGAGGGAGGGAGAGGGATGAAAATAATTTGGTACGCAATGCCAGAATGCAGGAGGCACAATGCCCAGGTCTGATGGGATGGGTGCCACATGAGCTGGCAAATTGGCTCAGGCGATCAGACGCGCAGCTCCATTCAGGAGGCGAGATGAAAGTGAGCCAGGCTCGGTGATTTCCCTGAACTGATGAGCTCGCAGGGATAAAACACGGCCGACGAAGACCTCAGAGAAAACTTTCCGCCGTACACACTGATGTTACCTCTGCAGCATGCCATGTTATCTTTTGCAGATGTTCCACCAATTCAAAATCAATCAAGTTCTACCAAATTTCACTCATTTGTGGCCGTGTAAAGATTATCTGTTTTCTGTGTGATTAATCAAATTCCTCTGTAACTCTTTTATTGTTTTTTATGACATGATTGGGACATTTTGAAAGGGTTCGTAATTAGCTTGTCACTGGAAACAAATGGGTTGCCTGTTGAATTATTTTTAAATAAAAAAACAAACAAAAAAACAGAAATATAAATTGCAGCTTATGTCTAAATGTAGTTCTTAATAATAATAATAATAATAATAATAATAATAATAATAATAATAATAATATAACAAACGATTACTACGATATATTAGTAGTGAATTTTACATATCTAGGATGTAAACTTATTGAGATAAAATAGCTTTGTGAGTGACCTGGCCAAGAAAACAGCAAAAGACACAACAATTAATATATATATCGAAAAATACAAAAAAAAACCATTTTAAACATAGTAGCATATATATCAAATATTGCTGAAATATTCAGCATGGATATTAATAAATAAAGATATTTACAAGTGCCATAAATTTAACAGGTGAATTGGAACACAGTAAGTTTGAAGTCTTCCTGGAAGCTGGTTTATGTTGTTAAGGCATCAGAGTTTTTTCCAGCTTGAACCAAACACAACTTAGAAACACCCTTTGGACAAAGATGATAATATAAATTTTTTTATGGAGATAATGGATGTCAAATAAGTAGGTAACAAGTTACATTTTGGTTCATAAATAAAACAGTTCCAGTGTGAGCACAGAGATGGCAGTTCAGCCTTAGCTTAGAGAGAGCAGTGATGAGTTTGATGGTCACAACCAGTTACAAGACATAAGGCACTGGGAAAAAGAGCGTCTAATTTTTTATTATTTTTTATTTCTCTGTGGTGTGCATATGTAATCTATTACCATAATCAAATATGGGCAAAAATGTTGCAGAGACTATAAAACTGCAAGTGCTATATTTTATATATATAGCATATGTAGTATATATATATATATATATTACATAGTTTTAATTGGCTGTAAGTGTTATTAATATGATGTAAAAATGATGATAAAAAAAAGTATTAGGTTAGGACTCCAGAAAATGAGCGTGATGGAAAATAATTTATTCACTGATAATTGATTAAATGATTGCGGTGGATTATACTTGCTCTCCATTACTATACTGTTTTTAACAAGAAATTATTCTTACACTGAAACGTATCCCTGGATTATGACTACTGATATAACTATTGAAGATGAAATAGCATGAAAAACTGATTTATTTATTTGCTGATTTCAATTAAATTAAACATCTATTTAAATCCCAGATTAACTGCTGACCTTCCCAAAATTCTCACCCTGCTCTCTCCATACTTCGATGTGGACTCCAGGGTAAGACAGCGATTAATCGGCACAGCATGGAGGGTGGGTGTGTGTATGTTGGGGGTAAGTTCCAGACCATTGCGGCGCTCTGGGTGAATTTTCACTGACGTGTTCAGGGGCCCTGTGGCCTCCTGGAGAGCAGCGGCGAACGCCATGGGAGGAGCAGATTAAAAATGACAATCACGGCATGTGTGTCGTTCCCCTCTGCAGGAAATGCAGGTGTCTTTGTTGAAATATGCTCACGCTACAAAAGGTTCTAATTATCTGCAGTTATTTTGTCAGTTGCTGGCGCAACGTGGCTCCCCCGCTTAGCTCATCTTCTGCCCTGCCCGCCGAATTTTACTCACTCCTTCCGCACGTTTTGTTGTAATCGAAAACGATTCAAATGCACTGAGTAGCTGCTTTACAGAACATAGTGCTCTATCTTTCTCAGATGCACACACACACACACACACAC
>JAUCMX010000019.1:13628111-13633111 GCA_033459395.1 Hemibagrus guttatus
ACACCTGCACACACAAACACACACACACACAAAACGCACGCACGCACGCACACACACACACACACACGACACACACACACACACACACACACACACACACACAACACACACACACACAAAAATGTTCATAAGTTCATCTCTTTGTTTTTCTCAAGCAATATCCAATTTTACCCCATTGTCACGGTGAGCATTTACTTTCTTTACATTTGCAAAATATACATTAAAAATATGAATCCAGATTTGGTCTGCTTACTGAAATCATATATAGTAGGATAATATGTCTATAATAATATAGTGTGTTTTACTTCATGTTGAGATATTATGAAGCTTGCTGTCCTTGTGATTTGAAGTTTTTCAAGTATTTATGCATTTAATTTCTGTTATTTTTTTAAAAAATTTATTTTAATTTAATTTTAATTTTAATTTTAATTTTATTTATCTATCTATCTATCTATCTATCTATCTATCTATCTATCTATCTATCTATCTATCTATCTATCTATCTATCTATCTATCTATCTATCTATCTATTTTTTTATTTTTTTATTTAATTCATTTTATTATTTTCTTAAATCAATTCTTTTAATTCATTTTTTTTTAAACAGCTAAACATTATTACTGTGCTGATGTTCTGCAGTAAATTAGTGCATTACATTTCACGTCATTAGCACTTGAACAGTCATATTTCTAGTAAGTTCTACCATGTTGCTATATTTCAGGTACACACAGCCATTGTGAAAATGTATATTCTTAATTAAGCTCCTCTACTCCAGACTGAGTAGAGTTCATTTTCCTCCTGAAGTTACATCCGGGAAAATGGCCAACTTGATCAATCTGAATGGAAAGTTTTATTATTTTTATTATTATTGTTTAAAAAAAAGTTTCAAACTTTTATATTACACGTCAAGTTTGAGATAAATGTATTTAATGAAATATGAATGCTACGAGAGCGAGGACTGAGAGACTGGAAGCAGAGATGGTGTTCAAGAGGCTAAGAACAAACAGAGGAAAAGTGGAAAGAAAGGAAGAAAGGAGGAAAGAAAGAAAGAAAGAACGAAAGAAAAAGAAAAAAAAAATTACTCTGAAACCTCAGGAAATTGTAAACGTCAATAATTTAATTTGACAGAATGTAATAATATCAATCAAAAAAATCTTAAAGAAAAGTTATCAAAAAAGCATCATAGGTGGAGGATCAACCAGAATAACTAAATAGAAGAAAAAGTAATTAATCCACATCCTTAAAAATCATTAATGCACCATCCTTTATATGCCATAACCCTCAATCTTTATGCATCTCAAGAATTATGATTTAATATTTATAACTTAAGAGAGTGAGGAACGAATGTGTGGTTCAAAAGGTTAAGAAAAAGGCAGGTGAAGTCGAGCGACTAAAGAAAATCTGTACAATTAGAATAAAAAGACAGAAATGAGACAGAAAATAAAAACAAATAGGGACTCACAAAGGATTTATAAGCTCAGCAAACGGCAGGCCTAAACATTAACGCTGTGAGGACATTAAGCCGAGGCGTTTAGACGCTCAGGCCAAGACGAGGGTGATAACGGTGCAGGCTGTTTGCTGTTTACCACACAGCAGTGTGAGGAGCTGCCGAGCTCACTGCCTTATTTAACATCAGAACGAGGACGTGATGGCTGTGCCTCCAGCAGAGTGCTCTCTCTTTCCTAGCATTTGATCTCATATTGTAATCCCAGGTTTTTTGAATAATTTATGGGAGATGGTGTCTCGTTAAACACTAATTTATACATGTCTCTGTGAGTAGAGTCCGGAGAAATGCAGACACAATACAGCAGAATTCCATAATAATAATAATAACAATAATAATAATAACAATAATAATAATAATAATAATAATAATAATAATAATAATAATAATAATTATAATAATAATAACAACAATAATAATAATAATAATAATAATAATAATAATAATAATAATAATAATAATAATAATGGGTTTTAAGCAACCGAAGCCCTGCTGTAATGTAATAATTGTACTTGTGGTTTGAGTTATAATGAGCTATATTTAGAGAGCAGCTGCGAAAGAGCGTACATGTGTTTTTGTGTATTAACTCGACGCTCACGGCAGATACAGTGATTCCAAAACTCACAGATTTACTGACACATTTCTCCTGTAATAAATACAGTAGTCTTTTACGGCTCGGCGTATGACTTATTCGGATTTCAGCTTGCATTTGCATATTAGTTGGGATACACAGCATACTTCTTTCGAAGACAACACTTTCTAGCAAGGCTACGTGTGTATCATAAGCCAGGAATGAATTCATTCATCATGTTGTAATGCACTCATAAAGCTTTACAAGCTTCTGCTACAGTTAAAAGGTGTTATAATGCATTTATAAGCATTACTGGACACTCAGATGCATTTATAACCTGTTATAAATGGAGTATAAGCTTGAGAAAATAAAATGATTAAAAAACAAATTAGTCTGAGTATGAGGCTTTTTAATTCTGAACACACGTTATGAGAAGTGTTTATAATAATATATCTTTAATAGGAAAGAAAGGGTTCGAGCTGGGTTTGCTTTGTGTATTATGTTCAAATTCATATATATCTAGATTATTTATAGATTTTTGACAGACATATGATATCATAATTATAATAGTTGATAAGTTGCGAAATCAACAGCACTTTTATTTCTCATGGTAGACAGAGCTTTAATATGTAATATGATTTCTTGATAATCTTTCTGTGGTATTTATTTATTAAAAAACAAATAATCTAGTTCACAATTCACTGTACGGTGTGGCTTGGTTTCTTTGCTGCTGGTGATAAACATCAGTTCTAATGCATCGTGTTATCAAAATATATAATAAATCTTGCTCTCAATTGTAATTATGCATAGTTATATCAATATGGATAACAGTCTCTAAATACATCATTTCCTGATAATTATCTATCCATAAAGTTAACACTTCATTTCTCGCGATTCACATTTATTTGTCAAGATGATTTGGAGAAAAAAAGTTTCCTAAACACTAAACATAAATTGTATGCCATGTCTCCTCACTTCAATGCCTCTATTTTTTATTATTTGAGATTCATAAAGAATCCAGGAATGATATAATTTAAAAAAAAAAAAAAGAAAAAAGAAAAAAGAAAAACACACCCAGCTGAATGAACTCATCTTGTTTTATAATGATGCCACACTTACACAGACTTCTCATTAAATAACATTAGAAAGATCACAAAAGCACACAACGATGCGCATACAAATGAACATCATAAACACCTAAAACTGAAGGATTTACATTTTGCACTCAAACATCCAGGGCTGGGAAAGAGAGAGAAAGCTCTTGATGACTTTTCACAGCTCTGTGCTTTAGCTTTGAGTCGATGCTGCCATGCACGGGGTTTTACTCATGTGCTTTGTTAGCTCTTTGCTAACTCTTTGCAGCAGCACATGCCGCCAAAGCCGTGCAGTGTACAAAAAAGAAAAAAAAAACTCTTCCGAAATGTTTCTTCAGCCTTGAAAAATGGTGAGATTATGTGCAGGGTAAAAAAAAGAAGAAAAAAAGACAGATAGTGTTCATGTTTAAATTTCACACACAGACCAAAAGAAAAAAAAAAATTAGGAAAGATCTTTGTTGGAAATGTCCCGCTAAGTTGCACAAAAATCAAGAGTAAGATCGAAATATAATGAAATCTAGATTAGCATTTTGATACAGGCTGTTCTTGCACATCATTTTTGCTTCAAAGAAGGGAAAGATAAATGACGGTGCCATTAAAAGTGAACTAATTAAGGAATGCTTCTTTTAAAAACTCATTAACGGCCATCTCATTTACATAATGATGCATATTAATTAAGTTTTAATGAATCCGAGCTTCAATCAAGTCACTTTTTGGCGGAGGAACAATTTTGACGAATGAAAAAAAAGAGAAGGCGACAACAATGCTCTGAAATCTGTTTTTCATGTCAAATAACAGTGGAGATATCTTCATTTTTTGAAACACGACATTCACGTCTTGTTTGCTGTCGTCGTTTCTGAGATATTGTACAAAGCTGCATGTTAATTACTCAAAGGGAAACATGTTCAAGGCCATACAGAAGCTCCTGTGGGAACATACATATAGTGTGTGTGTGTGTGTGTGTGTGTGTGTGTGTGTGTGTGTGAACATGTGTGGAAAAAAAAAGTGTGTAATTCTTACACTAATGTTATATAATATGAGGAAAGAGGTTTGGGTGTGTGAATTCATTAAGAGGAGAAAAAAACATGTAATTACATTGACATCTAAACTCCTAAACCTTTAGCTAGTGTGATGTTACGATTATTACTACTTATATCATTTTATTAGAACTGCTATTTAAAGAATGTCTTGAGTGAGTAAAAAAAAAAAACACACACACACACACACACACACACACACACACACACACATGATTTTCTCTTCAAGCCCTTTTTGATAGTTAGAAAAAGCAGTTCTCTGTGTTCTCTTAATCTAGAACCCTGGAATGTAAGGTTTGCCCATCTCAGGGAACTTGCTAGCATCAGATGGTTTTCCTTTCAATGAGGGTTCAAAGAAGAACCATTACAGAAAATGGAACCTGTCCAAAGCTAATGTCCAAAAGGCACTCAGGGTGTGTCTTTTATATCTGTGTGTTTTTGTGTGTGTGTGTGTGTGTGTGTGTGTGTGTGTGTGTGTGTGTGTGTGTGTGTGTGTGTGTGTGTGTGTGTTTTTTTGATAATTAAAAGACTCTAAAGTGTAAACATCACCCAAAAAATCAAAAATCCATAGTCCATAATATAAATATTTAAAAACAAAGTAGGTGGAGCTAGATTTACATGTTCAATTACATATACATTAGCTCTCTGTCTCTCTCTCTCTCTCTCTCTCTCTCTCTCTCTCTCTCTCTCTCTCTTTTTATATATATATATATATATATATATATATATATATATATATATATATATATATATCTGATATTAGACAGCATGTAAAGACTCTTTTTTGAAGTTGACG